>OY804592.1:6869625-6892125 GCA_963680895.1 Fragum sueziense
TAGCATAGCTAGTGGTGCCCCGAGTGCAAGCGGGGGAAAATTATCTGCAGAACGTAACATAACGATAGTATGATAATGTTAAATTTATCACATTTTACAAATATCTAAAATAATTTTTCAGATATTATTCCCACTTTTGACCAAGTTGTTAGAAAACATCAACTCAGAAGATCCATCTGGTATGGAAGAAACAAGAATGAGAGCTTCTACTCTACTCTGTAAGGTGGGTATTATCTGAATGTAGAAAAATAATTTTCCATTGAATGTAAAGTATCTTAATGATTCAGTAGAATTGGTGTCAAGAATGGTTTCATTAAAAAATGATATATGTCTCCTTTAAATGGTTCTAAAATAACAGGAAAATATACAAGTGAAAGGTTTTTATATGATTATCAGTGAATGAATTAGTATTTTAGGTATGCTGTTATAAAGGCAAAGGACTTTTTATTCCTGCAATGTTGTTGTTTTGATTGTTGTCTACCTTTACATTGTCATGTTTAACCCTTTTCCAAACAAGACCGGGTTTTGACGTCCATAGAATAAACTATTTGGAAAGGCATTGAGACAAAAGAAGAAAATGCTGATAATCAGCATTTTCTCCTTTTGCCTCAATATTTTCCTTTCTATATTGCACATGAATCCAGTCTTTATCATCATCCATTTTGAATTTTAGAGCAGATTTTTAATTAGACCACCAAAAATGTTTATGTTTTGGAAAGGGTTAAACTTAAATATTTTGCAATATCGTAGCATATCTTATATTTTAAATTTAAAGAATTTTTTCACCATTAAAACTGCTATAATAATTACACTGCATTCTGTCAGTTTGTTGTTATGATTGGCAATGAATTTTGTGCTAAAAAAAGACAAAGTTTACCTTGATGTTTTGATAAAATGTCGGTGTTGTTATAAAATCTCGTAACTATGGCTTGAACCAAGCCATAGTTACAAGATTTGATAACAATACCCACAAAGTACTATTTATATGTCCTAAAGTATGTCACGGTTAACTAGATGAAATCATTCCCTATTCCATCCAGACAGTCTTTGCTTTACTTTGAGTTTATACAGTATTTTGTACATTTTCTTTACAGGTGTTTTTACAACATTTAAGTCCACTACTGTCTCTGAGCACATTTACAGCACTATGGTTGACTATACTGGACTTTATGGATAAATACATGCATGTAGATAGAAGTGATTTGTTGGTAGGTGTCTTGCAATCTAGTCATCTATCTGATAACTAACAAAAAATGGCAGAGTAACTGCAGACAATATTTTGTCTGGTCAATGTTTGTTTTAAGTCTGTGCAATATGCAATAGTTTAAATGGATTGTGATTATCTGTGTTACTCTACAGCATAAAGACAGCCCGTTCCACCAGTATTACTGCTACAATTGCACAAAGCTAAATATTTCTTGGAAACTGGCATTTTAACGAGTTTGTGTTACACCAATTACGAGATATAAACATGATTGAGTTAAAATAAAACATAATTTAAACATTATGATCATTTAAAACAAATTGAAATATATCACTGACTGATAACAATAATTTTTTTAAAAAAATGCTGTCTGGTTATGGGTTAAACTTTGACCATCTATTTCAGACGGAAGCAATTCCAGAGTCCCTCAAGAACATGTTACTGGTAATGGACACTGCCGGTATATTTCAAACTGGAGACGGGAAGGAGTCACAGCTGTGGAGGTTGACCTGGGACAGAATTGATACATTTCTACCTCATTTGAGAGAAGAGCTCTTCAAACCTCATGAACATGGTAAGAATATTTTTTTTCTTTTAAACCAAAACCTCGTAACTTCAACTTTAATTAAACAAGCTGTAGTAACGAGGTTTTTGTTGAAAAGCAGCGACTTGTAAATTCGTCTCATGAATTGAAAATAGCATTATGAAGTAAGATACCTTAGACATAGATAACAGTAGCTTGTGTTAGATCCAGTGAGAATGCTTAAGGTGGTACCAACAAAAAAGGATTAAATCTGCCAAAGGTGAATACAAATTTAATGCTACATTTTGGATTTCACCGTTGGCTTGCGAAAATGGCAAATAAGTTGGCCCATAGCTGTTGTATAGTGTCTTGAAACTTGCACGTGAATGGTTTCTTCTAAAAGACTTTGGGTTTAACACAGTACCTGTGGAATGATGATGTCAAAAGTTTATAATATGTTGGAATTTACAAATAAATTTATTCCAGAGCCATCTAAACTTGCTATAGATAGAGAGATGGAGAGTTCTACGCCAGACTCAGAATCGACTCCACTCATACAAGGTGGTAGTGAAACACAGCCAGAAAATGTCCCAGTGTCTACAGCTAATGATTGTAAGTGATCTACTGTAATGCCTTGATGTGTGTAACATGTATGTGTACAGTTCATAGCCTCTTATGTGCTTATTTAGCAGCTTAGCTAAAGCAACATGTACTGCTCATTTGAACTTGCAGTAAATTTCGATGTACTTCTTCATACTTGGTCAAATTCATAAATCTGTTTATACTCTGAGATGATACTTGAAAATCCAAGGAAATAAGATAGTATACTGGAAATTATAACGGCCTTGCAACGAGTCATTTATAAGTTACCTTTTTATTAAAGAAAATATAAAATTATACTTTATAACTTGGAAAGCTACATTTTGAACATTAATGCATCATATTAGAGGCAATGAGTTTCTGTTTACTGTAGCAGTGTGTAAACTAAATTGACAATGGTATTACATATTTCATTTCACATGGCGCAGCTTAAGCTTTAATTATCACAAATTACACACCGGTGCTTTTTAGCTCGCCCGGGACGATAGTCTCGGAAGAGCTATTGTCATACCCCCTGATGTCGGCGTCAGCGTCCGCAAAAACTTTAACCTGGCCCATATCTCATCCCCTGTTAGAGATACAGCCTTCATATTTCACCTGTGGGTACCTCTAAGCAAGGCCTTCAATTAGAGACCGTGACCTTTTACCTTGTGACCTTGACCTTGGAGTTTGACCCACTTTTTGACCGTTTTGAAAAACTTTAACCTGGCCTATATCTCATGTCCTATTTCACCTACAGCCTTCATATGGATACCTCTCACCAAGACCTTTTATTTGAGACCATGACCTTTGACCTTGTGACCTTGACCATGGAGTTTGACCTACTTTTAAAAAACTTTAACCTGGCCTAAAAAACCTTTAACCTGGCGTATATCTTATGCCCTATTACAGATACAGCCTTGATATTTCACATATGGACACCTCCTACCAACACCGTTCCCATTAGACCATGACCTTGGCCCTCATGACCTTGACCTTGGAGTTTGACCTACTTTTAAAAAACTTTAACCTTGCCTATATCTCATGTCCTTTTACACCTACAGCCATGATATTTCACATATGGACACCTCCTACCAACACCGTTCACATTTGACCATGACCTTGGCCCTTGTGACATTGACCTTGGAGTTTGACCTACTTTTAAAAAACTTTAACCTGGCCTATATCTCATGTCCTTTTACACCTACAGCCTTGATATTTCACACATGGACACCTTCTACCTACTCGGTTTACATTTGAACATGACCTTGGACCTTATGACCTTGACCTTGGAGTTTGGCCTACTTTTAAAAAACTTAAACATGGCCTTTATCTCATGTCCTTTTACACCAACAGCCTCTATATTTTACACAATGACACCTACACCGTTCACATTTGACCATGACCTTGAACTTGTGACCTTGACCTTGGAGTTTGACCTACTTTTTAAAAACTTTAACCTTGACTACCGGTATATCTCATGTCCTTCTACACCTACAGCCTTGATATTTCACATATGGACACCTCCTACCAACACCGTTCACATTTGACCATGACCTTGGATCTGATGACCTTGACCTTGAAGTTTGACCTGCTTTTAAAAACTTTAACCTGGCCTATATCTCATGTCCTTTTACCAACACAGCCTTTATACTCCACACATGGACACCTGCCAACACGGTTCACATTTGTCCATGACCTTTGACCTTGTGACCTTGACCTTGGAGTTTGACCTACTTCTAAAAAAATCATTTTGGACCATGACCTTTTTTACCTTGACCTAGGAAATGACTTTTCTTTGTGACAAGCTCTCGTTAGGGCGAGCTTTATTGTCCGCGGACAATTCTTGTTTAAAATAATAATTAAGCGATATTTTCTTGTATACCTGTTAAAAATGTGTACTATGATACAAGTGTTTTTGAAGAATGTTACCCTATATGTGAAATATGAACACATTTTGAATAAAGGTCAGTGTCAGGTCAAATGACAACCGTAATATTAGGAACTTAAAATTCATATACCCTCCTTTTTAAATATCTGGGTTACCCTCGTCAATTTCCGTTGCCACAGATGACACCTGAAGTTGCACAAAGAGTTCAGTAGATAGTTATGGATGGACTTTCTTAACTTCTCTTTAGATAATTGTTTTCTAATGAGAATCTAAAATCTCCAATTTTATCTAGTTGCTGACAGTATAGAATGAGATTAGATTGCAAGCCTTTGCAATCTGATCTTAATCTTAACTATCTGCAAAAGCTAGCTTGAGATCAGTACAATTAGAATTATTGTGTAATCACTTAACAATGTGTATTTTCTAACTCTATATAACTAGCCGCTATCAATAATGGAGAAACTACAGACTCAAACCCGAACACCAATGAGTTCAATATGCCAGCTGATGCTCCAAGCCTGCATGGACAGCTGGGTTCAGACACAGACCTACCCGGAGCTCAAACCTATGTCCTCCATCCTCCACTGCCAACTGTACCCACCAACCAGCCAGTGACATCCGACACCAATACAAACACCAATGCTGTTGTCATGCCAACGACCTTGAACCAAGGTCAGGATGGAACTGGAACCAGTCCAAGCCCTGTTTTAGTCATGCCAGCAAACCTGACCCAAAGTCAAGGTCAGGCGGAAAATGGTATGGGTGCTGGCACAAGTCCCATTGTCTCTGCAAGCGTGAACCCTGCAGTGCCGTTGTTACTGGATCCAGAGTTAATGAAAGGTACAGGAATACATATAGTCACACCACAGGTTCATGTAAGTAACTGATCAGGCTGCTCGGTGTGGACCCCCAGCATGAACCTCTGGTATATGGGTAATATGTGTTGTAATTTAACAAAATATATCTGAATATGTTTTGGTCATATAACCATTGTAAAATAATCTCTATATAAAAAAGCAACACCTGCATTACAAGATTAAAGCGACATTTCAGAATTTTTTGTCATAAATCTTACTTTCATTTTAATCTGAAAGAACATATTTCCTTATGAAAATTCTGAAAATTTCAAACTAAAATATTGTGCCGTTTACGAGAAATTTATATTTTTGTGTTGAAATTGAACAAATTGTTGTGGACAACAGTTCGGATTTATATGCAATTCATCGATTATGTGTCAACTTTAAATGTGTGTTTCTCGCTTATTGGCAACAACTTAAAAAACTAATAGTATTTATACTCATTAGAATAATCAATCTTGGAATCAAGACGTACTTTAAAAAATTGAAATTGGAATGAAATGTCCCTTTAACATTTGCCGTCACATTTGTCATATATAGTTATCCACTGTCATTGTGATTTAGAATTGTCAGGTTTCTTGGCAGGCAGTTTAGAAAAACGATCAGGCTGTACATACATGCAATCTGACCTTATTATACCCCCCACCTACGAAGTAGAGGGGGGTATATTGGTTTCACCATGTCTGTCTGTCTGTCCGTCCGTCCGTCCGTCCGTCCGTCCGTCCGTCCGTCCGTCCGTCCGTCCGTAGACTTTTTCGTTTCCGTGCTCTAAGTCATGAACCGGTTGACCTAGGATCATGAAACTTTACACAGTTGTTGCCCATGACCCAAGGAGGTGCCCTATTGTTTTTGGGTCATAAAGGTCAAAGGTCAAGGTCACAATCAGACTTTGTTTAAAATCTGTTTCCGTGCTCTAAGTCATGAACCGGTTGACCTAGAATCATGAAACTTTACACAGTTGTTGCCCATGACCCAAGGAGGTGCCCTATTGTTTTTGGGTCACAAAGGTCAAAGGTCAAGGTCACAATCGGACTTTGTTTAAAATCCGTTTCCGTGCTCTAAGTCATGAACCGGTTGACCTAGGATCATGAAACTTTACACAGTTGTTGCCCATGACCCAAGGAGGTGCCCTATTGTTTTTGGGTCACAAAGGTCAAAGGTCACAATCAGACTTTGTTTAAAATCTGTTTCCGTGCTCTAAGTCATGAACCGGTTGACCTAGAATCATGAAACTTTACACAGATGTTGCCCATGACCCAAGGAGGTGCCCTATTGTTTTTGGGTCACAAAGGTCAAAGGTCAAGGTCACAATCGGACTTTGTTTATAATCCGTTTCCGTGCTCTAAGTCATGAACCGGTTGACCTAGGATCATGAAACTTTACACAGTTGTTGCCCATGTCCCAAGGAGGTGACCTATTGTTTTTTGGGTTGCGAAGGTCAAAGGTCAAGGTCACAATCAGACTTTGTTTAAAATCTGTTTCCGTGCTCCAAGTCATGAACCGGTTGACCTAGGATCATGAAACTTTACACAGTTGTTGCCCATGACCCAAGGAGGTGCCCTATTGTTTTTGGGTCACGAAGGTCAAAGGTCACAATTGGACTTTGTTTAAAATCTGTTTCCATGCTCCAACTAAAGAACCTTTTGACCTATAGCACTTTTTTCAGTGACAAGGCGCTAGTGGGGGGTATTTGTCCGCTTTGCGACAGTTCTAGTTCTACACTGCTTCAGCTTGTCCTATCTTAGCATATTGCTGCTTTTCAACGAAAACCTCATAACTGCAGCTTAAAACAAGCTGCAGTTACAAGGTTTTCGAAGAAAAGCAGCGATATATGGTACAGAATGATGAGCTTTCAAGGTAAGGACAAAGCATGTTAATGCACCTCTGTGTTCCTGGCCGCGGCAATCATCCTTTCTGACATAGATTTTTCTCCCAACAATTGCTTGAATAATCATGAACCTAAGTGGGAGAGCAGGTGAAATCTTCTGGGCAATACCTGTAATTGCTCGGCAAATGATATACATCTATTGTGTTTAAAGAAAGTCTGTTTTGTGACATGACAAGTTATGCCTTATCTGTCCAAAACTTCATACATCTGTTTTTACGGAAATCTTAATTCTCTTTATGTTGATTTTATGAAATGTTAAGTTTGGTGTTGGCAAAACATGGCACTGTAGGCATTGTTTTCACTTTCACAAACATGCCCTTCTTCCTTACTACTTGTGTTTCCTAGAGTTCAAACCTTACAAAAATACCTCTGGTGAATGGATTCTGATTTTCTGAGCCACTGCCATGTACTTCATACATGTGAGCTTGTGTGTGACATTTTGAAATGCATTTGAAATAGATCTATATTTGTATGCATAAATTAATGCACTTTGTGCATGTTTGTGTAAGCTTTTAAATCAAAGCACTGTTCTACAATGGAAACCGTATTTGAACAAATTTTCTAATGATTGTTTTGTGCGTGCTCAAACTGAATTTTTCCTTGCTGGTAGAAGTCACTAATGTATGATGCTATAGCATGTAAAGAACAGAAAGAAAAAAAATGCTGCTTGTTAACATTTCATCTCTCAATGTTTATTAAAACTTTACACAGAGAATGTCAAATCCCGGTCATTATTTGGAAAATGGTGAATTTGTGTACAATGATTAGGTAATGGTGTACTCTTTCTGAAACAGTGACATTTTTATGCACCTTATCATTAATGCATGTAAACATGTAGAAGAAATGGAAGGAAATGCTAATTTTCAGCATTTTCTCCCTTTCCTTAATATTTTCCACCCTAACATGGAGACTTTTCATTCAGACAGTTGAACTTATTATATTGTCTGGTACACTTTTGAATTTGCACAGGCTCAAATGTGTCTTTTGGTAAAGCATTCTAAATTTGATATTAAAGTGTCAGTTTAAGATGTTGTAATTCCATTAAAAAGATAAGCTTTGTGGTTTCTGAAAAGCATTACATGTGAATATTTTCTAACCATAACTATTTTCAAAATTAATTGTTCTGATTAATCAGTGTCTTTGCGGCTTTATAATTCTAGAAACATGCATGAAACATTTTGCTTCAAAATTCAAACACTTACTAATATAATAAGTGTATCCCCAAAGTTTTGGTCCATTTAAAAACCTTTTAAAACTTTCAATCTTAAAATTTGTGCAAAAAATAAATGGTATATTTTGTACTTCAGGTATCATATTCAGCTTAATTTGTATACTTTTCACTTTTTAGCTGGTATTTAATGTCTAGCATTGGTTTGAAAAATGGCTGACTGTTTTAAAACAAAATTCACTTAAAAACTTGGGGCATCATGCATACATTATTTTGAGTATTGTACAAATAAGATTATATGGTATCCAACAGACAGCAACAATCATTTTGTATACATAGTAAAATGGCAATATTTCATAAAATGTTTGTAAATCAAGCTTGAATAAAAATAGCATTAACATTAATAGGTTAACCCATCACCAAACAGTGATGCCTTCTGATGCCCTTAAATATAAAGGATCTGGAAAATATTGTGGAAAATGAAGAAATTGCTTGTGACAAGCAATTTCTTTATTTCCCACAATGTTTTCTACACAAAATCACAAAAAATGTAAAATTCTAGACACTTGATAGTTGTCTGAACAAAAATAGAACAAAAGTCTAAATTTTGCGATCAGGTATTGGGTTACAAAACCATTACTTTTTATACAGCTGTTTTCATGACATGACTAGTCACAGATTTATTTTCTCCTCCATTTCAGACAGCAGCCAGGTCATCCGAGGTCAGCCCCTGCAACATGGAGGGCCAGTCTTATTGACCAACAACACTGACCAGTCAGACGACTGTCAACAAAGAAGTACATCCCCTAACAGTCTTACACAGTATCCCATGAATAGAGTACATACAATATAAACTAGACTCTAGGTCATCCGAGGTCAACCCCTGCAACATGGAGGGCCAGTCTTATTGACCAACAACACTGACCAATCAGATGACGGTCAACAAAGAAGTACATCCCCTAACAGTCTTACACAGTATCCCATGAATAGAGTACATACAATATAAACTAGACTCTAGGTCATCCGAGGTCAGCCCCTTCAACATGGAGGGCCAGTCTTATTGACCAACAACACTGACCAATCAGATGACGGTCAACAAAGAAGTACATCCCCTAACAGTCTTACACAGTATCCCATGAATAGAGTACATACAATATAAACTAGACTCTAGGTCATCCGAGGTCAACCCCTTCAACATGGAGGGCCAGTCTTATTGACCAACAACACTGACCAATCAGATGACGGTCAACAAAGAAGTACATCCCCTAACAGTCTTACACAGTATCCCATGAATAGAGTACATACTATATGAAAAAGGATATTGCTTTTAAAATAGATTATAGAAAAAAGGCATTATTTGGAATATTCTTCAGTAAAATTTGAGATAAGAGGTTTGTAGATCCTTTGCCTCAATATTTTCTGTGCTTTACTACACACAAATACTATAGTTATCAACATAAGTTTTGTCCTCTGCATCGGCTTTCAAAAAGGGGTTATCTAAAATTTTGCTGTTAAGGTATTAATGAAAAAATATAATAATGTTGTATGTAAATCTATTCAAATTTAACCAGAGAAAGAGAATCCTATTAAGTTTCATCATGATTCTATGGATTTCATCTGAAATTGTATCTGTCTTAAAATTCAGAATTCTGTTTAGTACAAAATAATGTACTTTTATAATTTACTGTACCTTGTTGTAAAGGGTTATTGTGATATCTTTGTTTCATGTGATTTTTGTGAAACTTCTTTTTTATTGTTTTGTGTTATTTTGTGTAATTTTCACACTATTTTGGTGCATTCAGCCCTTTTCTGCTTTACGAAATAATACTGTATGTGTAGATATTTTCCCAGAGCGAAATTTTCGCGGAAGGGTCCCATTTTTGTGTTTTACAAATATTCGCGCAACTTTGAATTCCCGGAGAGACAAAAAACAAATTCTTAAATTTGTGCACAGCAAAATGAATGTAAGTGCTCGGTAAACACTCTTTCTTATTTGCAGTATTTCAAGCACTCGGGAGTAGGAGATTAAACGGATAGTGGTCCACTGTAACTAATTATTTTCTGTATGCATTCTAAAGGGTTTGTTACATGTATTTAAAACAAGAGCTGTCCGAAGACAGCGCGCTCGACTTTCTAAGTTGCTTAGTATAAAGGGGGCATAACTCCAAATAGAGTGGTCCCAGGGTCATGGGCACTGATAGTAAGGTAGAGGGTGTGATGGTGAATAAGTATTCCAAGTTTGGGTTGAATCCCTTTGATAGTATGGAAGTTATTGATGTTTGAAAAAAACTTTAACCTTTGTTGCAACGCTGACGCCAACGCTGACGCCCGGGTGACAGTATAAGCTCTCATTTTCTTCGAAAAGTCAAGCTAAAAAAAACAATGTCAAACAATACATTGTCTGATAAAGTGTTAAATGGTTATTCAGTTGTATTATTCAATCAGTTTTGGTATACATATTGTTCAATTAGTTTTTATATCTTGTCACCTTCTTTATTCAACACATTAAGTCAATCAAACTTATACATGTACGAACTGAATGTATATTCATGTAATGTTTATTATTAACATACATTTCAACTTACGTGAAAATTAAACTATTCAGGGAGAATTGGGAGTACAAATATTTGCGCAATCATGAATTCTCAGGCCCATGGTCTAGCATGAATATAGAGAAAACTAGAAGCCCGCGAATATTTCTACACATACAGTAATATGAAGCTTGTGCTTGCAACACTGTGTATCTATCGTTTCCTGATAAAAACCGCAGAAAAAAGGAAAACTTGTCTTTTAGATCGATTGATAGCACTGTTGGGAATCACATCACAAACAACTGCAGAAAATCTTCAATTCTGTAAATGTGACCAATTTGGAAATAATTTGAAGAAGAGAGTGCAAAATTATGTCGGGATCTGCTGGGTATGGTTGATCTTTAAAAGATCAGCTGATTAAAAAGTTATTGACGACAAGTAATATTCAACTTGGTCATCAATAACTTTGTAATCAGCTAATTTTTGTCACTTTATTGCCTGCCATGGTTAATGTCCCTGCTATAAATATGTTAAAATCTTTTGCTAGCCTCGCTTACTTCTTTGCTTAATCTTTTCCAAAACAATGACATGTTTGACCACCCTGAAAAAATTAAGCTTGGGAAGCAGAAATTCAAGGTTTGATGTCTAACCAGGATACTGTTAATTATCAGAGGCTCAGTTTTCTCTTGAATTGAGCCATGATTTGGAAAAAGTGGTACTTAATGAATTTGACACAAACATGAATTCAGATCAGCCTGCACATACGCAGTCTGATCAATACCCATGTTGTTTACCATTGATAGCAAGAACTGTAAGGGAGCAGAATAGATCTGATCAGACTGTATTTATGCATAAGCTGATCTTGATCCATATTGGTCATAAAAGCTCCTTTTCCAGATCCTGATCAGCGGCGGATTCAGGATTTCTTTGAGGGGGTTCGAATAAACAAATAGGAAGGGGGGGGGGGGGGTCATTTTCCTATTATTACACAATTTTGACTGAATTTTTGCATGTACATGAGAAATTCAGGCTAAAGAGGGGGTTCGTTTAAACCCCGTGAACCTCCTCTGGATTCACTACTGTATGTTAATAGAGAGAATCTACCTTCTGTGACCTACAACATCAGTTTGGATTTCGAAAGGTTTGCAAATGTCTATTGTATAGTCCAGTCACAATATTATGGCACATAAACGAAATTCACCAATTTGAATAACACAGTATCAAACTCCGAACTAGTGTAATTTTGCATGTGATGGTTCAAATCTTGCAGGTGTCTCACACCTGCAAGATTCAAACCAACACATGCAAAATTGTGCAGGAAAGTAAGAACTATATCCCCTTGTTTACAAAAGTAAAATTTGTTAACATTTTCCATAATATTGTGACTGGAATATATTATAAATAATTAGTGCATATAATTCTATATGCATCTACAATAGATTTCTGCTGGCCCCTCAGTTTGCTTTTCCAAAGCTTTTATTGTTACATTAAAGATTTCCATATCTTTTAAATCCGAGCAATACAAAAGACAGTAATATTGTTGTTGAAATTGTTTTAAAAGATGACATATTTTAATTTATATTTGTTGATGTTCAATATGATAATTGAAAAGTGTACCAGAGTAAATTCATGTAATAAACTATGAAAAATTCAATTTCTCTTTTCTGCTGATTTTCTATCCCATCATTTTCCTTTTTTACAACTCGGAATTTTGATAGAACAGATTATGAAAACAATGTCAGAAGAAAATGCTTTTTTGCCTTTCTTAAACAGTAATCTGCTTTGTTTATCTATAGAGGCCATACCTCATTTCCCAAACATAAAAACTTATGGCTGGGTCGATTTGTCCCAGACGATTTGATTTTGAAAACCTATGTTGGCGAGCAGCTGGAGGCTCGATAAGGTTGTTGTGGTAGTACTGGTAGGAGGAACAACAGGAATCCATGGTAAGGTGATCCAGCTCTGGACCATTTGGAAATGACCATAGTAGTTGAAAGAGGCGTTACAACCCTATTAATCGATCAATCTATTTGCCCCAGGGGCTTCTTAACCCATTACCACACAATGACTGTTTGACTCCCTATAAGATATTGACTTTTGAAAACAGTGTAAAATGAAGAAATTGCTTGTGACAAGCAATTTCTTCATTTTCCACAATGTTTTCTACCCAAAAAGACAATAAAAATTTAAATTTCATTCATTTGAAATTGTTGTCTGCAACATCTTTGAATTTGTATCACTGTAACATTTTGTTGTTTGGGAAAGGGTTAATCAATATGTCATCATAAGACCAGGCCCTGGTTTCTCGAACAAATTCAAGTACATACTCATGAGTACATGCTCGACTTCAATGGAATACTTTCAACGTTGAAGGGTATTCGATTGAAGTGCATATGGATTTCGCATGATTTGAGTATGGTGCTCAGATTTGAGCATGAGAACGTACTTAAGTATTTTTGAGAAACCGGGGCCAGGTTTTGTTTAGGAAATGGGTAACGGCCAAGCTGATGCTGATCCACACACTTAGCTCAACCTACTCACTTGGTAGCCATTTTACCTTTACATTATGTTCACAGAAAATAATTGAGCCAGAATCTGGAATTAAGACATTTATGGCATTTTAGAACAGTATGGATCCAGATCTCGATATTTGCATACACCCACTCTGACCTAGATCCAAATTTTTCTCCAATAGATTATTCATAACTTGTATTTTTTCAAACTCTTCTGGAAAATTTTGAAGCAAAGAGAAAATGCTGGTTGTCGGCATTTTTTTCTTAAAATGTTTTCCAATGCTTTTTCTATTATGGACATTATCAGGAAAAAGAGCCCAAGCAAACTGGAATTTGTCCACATCTTATGCGACCAAAGAAATACCAAACAAGGATAGCTCAGTTATGTCAAAGTCTATTAATCCAGGGTTGTGGGTTCAAACTCTGGCTAGCCCAATATCTATTCCGATATTTAAGAAAGTCCTTTATTTCTCCTAAATGGATGAATTGTTTATCAATCATGTAAATGAGATGGACAGCTAGAGGGTCTGATTGGTTGTTGTGGCAGTACTGGTGATACTCTCTTATGAACAGAGCACATTATCTCTACATTCCATTTCGATAGAATGAGCTCTGTTCTCGCGGGGTCATTTCACGTCTAATCTCGGGGCCTTGGCGGGATTTCAGTATCCAATCGTTGGCGATACACACCAAAACAATTTAAAAAGCTGATACAAGCTTTCATTGGCTGACGCTTCAAATTACCGGCTTCAGCCAAAAATAGAAGCGACGTAATGTATACGTAATCAAACCAGATCAAACTGAATGATTTTGATTCGATTATTCAAATGTTACCGGCTTCAGCCAAAAATAGAAGCAACGTAATGTATACGTAATGATCATGCAAGATAAAACTGAATGATTTTGATTCGATAATTCAAATGGTGTGCTATAATTAGATTATGACGACCAAATAGGCTGTTGGCGTACCGAAAATTGCAGAGGTCATATTTGATGGTTTAATCAATAGACCTCGGCAATGGAGAGTATACTGGTGAGAGAAATGCCCAGAATCCATGGTTACATATATCTACTCCAGTTGTGCAATATGACCGAAATGCAAACCTTAAAACTAGAAATCTAACACTAATGGTGATAATACCCGCCACTACATTTGATTGGAAAAGCTTTTATGTATCGAATCAGAGGCAGTGACTCAGAAATTATCAGATTTGCTTCTCGCATATCTAGGGGTCCTAATGAACACTTGTACCACGTCTGAAGGAAATCCGACGGTAACTGTAGGAGTAGTTGTCAGGACAATCATTTTTTTGTCGAATTATTGTCTGTAACTCGGAAATCTTCAATCCAACTTTCGCGAAATTTGACCCTTGCACATCTACATGTCCCAATGAACACTTCTGCCAAGTAAGAAACAAATCGGACAATTAGTGTAAGAGTTGTCCAGACAATATTTTTCCGACAGACTAACCAAATGGCAGACCCCCAAACACCCCCCACCACCCACTATTTCCTTTATGGGGGTACAATATTAGTCAGAGTTATTAAAGTGTCATTAAGTCATTTTCAGATAAAATTCAAATCTTGCATGCATCTTGCACTTTCTTTGAATATTCAGGAAAAACAAATCAGTTCTGTGTGTATACATTATGTTTATTTTACAGGAAATTACCTCCTCATAGTACACATTATACATTTTATAATATCCCATTTGTTTAGGGCATTTTATGCCATTGTGCTAACTACCAAATATTTGTCATGATTATGAATCTGAAAGACAAGCCATAATCTAGAATAAATACAATGTAAAAACATTTGTGACCAGTCTCCGAATAAGAAACCACTTGGAAATTTTGTACAACAAATATTTTGTCGCTTTTCAACAAAAAAAATGATAACTGCAGCTTTAAACAAGCTGCAGTTACGAGTTTTTTGTTGAAAAGCATCCATTTGAATTTGTCAAAAGATTCAGCAAAGATTTATAAAAACTGGCATTACCATTATCATGGTGGTTAATCACGTGACTCAGAATTTCAGAAAATCATCAAAATTTTTGTCAATACTTGACCAATTTGAATTCGGTTTGAAGCAGAAAAGGTGAGAAAATTATCAGTTAATTTTTCAAAAATCAACCATGTCCATCTAATGTGTGACATCTATTCACATTCTCTGCTTCAAACCGAATTCAAATTAGTCCTGTATTAACAAAATTATTGAAGAATTTTTATATTGTTGTATCACCTAATTATCCACCCTGATTATAGAAGCGGATCTCGGGGGAAAAAGTACCCTTAACCCTTTCCCAATCAAGACAGGGTTTTGATGTTCCAAGTAAAGGCTTGTGGAAACATGGAGGCAAAAGAAGAAAATGCTGATGATCAACATTTTCTTCTTTTGCCTCAAATATTTTCTGTGCTATAACATATATGACCCATCACCCTAAAACAGACCTTATAATTATGAAGTGTGAAAAATATCAATCCTAGTCAGTTAGCCCAGTCTAAGCAGCCAGATAGTGCCCATACTTTCACTTTTATGTAATTTTCTGAATCTAGAATGTTTTTCTATCCTACTATAACGTTCATTTTTCACATACGAGATCTGGCCCCGTTTTATCGAAAAGACTTAAGTACATTCTCATGCTCAAATCTGAGCATCGTGCTCAAATCGCACGAAATCCATGTGAACTTCAATCAAATACCCTTCAACATAGGAGAGTATTCAATTGAAGTTGAGCATGTTTTTTCGAGAAACCGGCGCCTCGTTGACCTGAGCTGAGTCTGATCAGTTTGTCCTTTTTAGCGTGACGGGTAACATATACGTTCTATACTTTTGACATTATTCATTTTAGTGGTTTGCAGTCCTTTCAAATTGGAGCAATGTAGAATTTTGTTGTTTGGGAAAGCATTAAGGCATTTGAGACCAACATTGGTCCAGATCGACCTGTATCTTGATGAAGTCTGATCAGGATCCTTACTGCTGTATTGCATGTGTCCCAGGTATGTACGCCCAAGGTATGAGAGAACAGCATGGTTATTGATTAACCCATTACCAGACGTCAAAATTTTGGACTGTTCCAAATTTAAAGATGGTGCAGATGACAATTTTAAGTGATTATAATTTTATAATTTTTGGGTAGAAAACACTTTTCTACCATTTCTGACTTCATACAGCTCAACTCATTTGTGGTCTTAAAGCGACTTCAAATTCTGACCAGCTAATATTTTGTGATTGTCTTTCACAGCATCTAATCTCGGACGAATGTAGGACAAAATCCCCTAGATTGCCATTGCAATATCAACAGGGCGATCTTGTCTGCCATTGCATTTTTATCAAGTGGATTTTGTCTGTTCTTGAAATATGGACCAAGGAGATTTTGTCCGAGCACCTCCTCATACATATTTATGTATACACAAAGTATCCATATCAGATATTCAAGTTAAATACATGTAGTAAATGTCTATACAACCATTTGAATAAAATATACTCACTATAGATTAACAGAAAAGTAAAAGTAGAACAAATGTTATTTTTCTAAAGAATGACCTAGGTAAAGTGCACCAATATTAACCAGGGACAACATTATTTTTATCAGCAAAATGTCTATAATTTGAGTGTCTTTAACCCTTTCCAAAACAGCAAAAATGTAGGCTGGTCCAATTTGAAAGCTGATGCAAGGACAATATCGGAGAAAAAGAAAAGGGTAATTGTGTACATTATAACATGGAAAATATTGAGGCAAAAGGAGAAAATGCTGGTTATCAGCATTTTCTTCTTTTAGCTCAATGTTTTCCAAGGCCATTTGTAGTTAAGATATCAAAACCTGGGGCCCGTTTTACTAACAAACTTACGAACATTTTTAAAACAACAACAAATCTGATTGGGCGAATAATTACTATTATTATTTCTCGTTCAATCAGATGTGTTGCTACGAGGTTTTTTCAAAAATCTATGTTAGTAAAACGCGGCCCAGGTCTTGATTGGAAAAGAATTTAGAACATGTTTGCTGTAGTGGAGTCATTGCATATGAAGATATCCTGGTTAACTCTTTCGCTGCCAATGTCGCCAAAAGGCGACCCATAGGAAGACTGCCAATGTCGCCGATCGGCGACTTCCAAAAAATAGCTTAATGAGGTCATTCAAGGTCAAGGGCAAGGTCATCTGATCAAACTGCCTGATAAAAAGTATGCTATTAGGCAAAACAATTTATGTGCAATGATTCCTAGATATTTCAGTTTAATATTATCAAACAACGATTTTTTACTATTCAGTAAACTGATAAGCCCTCTTATGAAGTTTCAAAAATTTGGCACTGGAAATAGGACAATTCCAGGAAATTTGGCAGCGAAAGAGTTAATGTTGATGCATATGTATAATTAAAGTAGACCCTGTCTACATTTCAATCCCCAAAAAGATGTGCTCGTGAAACACTAATACCCCTGTGACGGCCGTTTTCTCTAGAAATATGACATTGACCTTGGTAAGACACAAAATTCTGATCTCTTAATTCCCTTTTCCCAAACAAGACCTAGTTTTGACATCCCTATTAGAAAAGGCCTTGGAAAACACTGGAGTAAAAGAAGAAAATGCGGATAATAGTTCACACATCCTATCTCAATTCATAAACCAATTTTGTTGTCTGCAGCAGCTTTCAAACTTAACCAATCTTTAATTTTGTTGTTTGGGAAAGGGTTTATTTCCAGTTCAAAAGTTACCGCCAATGTTTACTTTTCTGCAGACAAACAGACAAGGCAAAACAAGCCCCTTGTCTTTTAATACATGGACAAAGGAATGTGGAATTCATAAATATCACAGAATGCAGATTATTTAAAGATCAAGTCAGTCACTTGTTTTATAGTATCATCTGGA
Organism: Fragum sueziense; assembly: GCA_963680895.1. Lineage (NCBI taxonomy): Eukaryota > Metazoa > Mollusca > Bivalvia > Cardiida > Cardiidae > Fragum > Fragum sueziense. Next base: position 6,887,649 of record OY804592.1, read on the forward strand.
CTTGTCACTGTGTATCCTATAGTCCTTTGGTCTTCAAAAATCTCGTAATCATTCCCTCCCTAAAAAATAAATGAAATCTTTCAAAATAACATGAAGAAAATCCTGGTTCTTGGACACTTTCCGAGACAACAAACATTCAGAATTGACAAAAAGTAACAAAATGCATACCTTGCTCATCTACAGCTCCTAATGTGAACTTCTACTATATCAAACAGAAACTATAGGTTTGATTGAATGGGGCTTAACTAAACATTTAACAGTATTTTAGTCAAATCATGGTTTCTGGAGCACCTACCCATGGATTTCTTGCATTTCTCTCAACAGTACTACCACAACATCCAATCGAAGCTTGATTAATTGGGGTTTAATGCTGTTTTCAACTATGATCTTATCGCTGAAGCTGGAGTACCTAACCATGGATTCCTGTCGTTCCTCATACCAGTGCTACCACAACATCCTGACTGAGCCTCTAGCTGTTCGCCCACTTAGGTTAATGATATCAAACAATGTCATTTCTCACATCAAACCATTCGTGGGAGACAATTTTGTCTGAAAGCGTATTTGCCTCAACCGGGAATTGACCAAGGAACCTCAAAAGAGAGAGAGTTAAATGCGCTACCAACTGCATCATGGATGCCGCCTCCATGCTTAGCCTCTAGATACTAATGTGACAAGATGATTCATAAACAATTGATCGATAGATGAGAGACAAATGTCTTTTGTCAAATGTCAGAAAGGAAATTGGCCAAACCACTGGATTGACTCTGAATTATATGATAATGGTCTCCGAAGATGCAAACAAAGGAAATACAGCAATGATGTTTGGGACAATTTTGTTAATTAAGAATTATAACATGTAACATACCTTAGCTGTTTTATCACCAAAGAAGTGTATATTTTTTATTCCATCTTTCTCCAAAAATTGTAAGCAGAATATTTTAGACCAGCCCTCAGGGAAGACATCTATACTTATTTGACCTCCGATAGCGAACACTAGGCCTTCACCAGCAAACTCCTTTTCCATCGCTGATTTAAATTGCTCCCGCATTTTGTGCTCCTAAAATGAAAAGTCAACGGTGGGTGATCAAAACCTTGTAACTACAGCTTGAAAAAGCTGTAGTTACATGTTTTTGATCACTCACTGACAAAGTGTATAGTATTAGCAAACATTTAAATTGACTTCCAATCTTTATTCTTTTTACAAACTCTGACTCCAAAAAAAAAGACTTTGCATGTTCCTTGACAATTAAGTCTCTAGTATTTGTGGTTGCAATTAAGGTAGTCCACCCCTAAAGAGATTCGTGCAACGTCGGAATTATTTGTGCACAGTCGAAAACATTCGGCGGTAGAATTTCCACTGCCGAACGTTTTCGACCAAGCACAAATAGCTTTGTACACTTAAAAACGACTCCGCTTGGAAAAATCAGATATTTTATGAATCTAAAAATGGCCACATTACCGGTATTCTCACTTAAATGTAGATTTCTAACAATCTGAAGCTGGTACAACATCTTGTTTTGTTATTCTTTAAACAGAAAGCTTTGGAAAACATTGATATGAATATAAAACATGATCCTATTCCTTAATCTTGCCACAAGTAGACAAACTTTCTAATTATCAACCACACAGGCTACAGTTTATGTATTTTCATTTACAGCACCCTTCCATTCATCTTTTTGTCGAATGTCACAACATTTTAGGAAAAGAATTATCAAATATATTTTGCACCTTATCATATTCAGCAAATGCGTCCCTTTCTTCCTGTGAACAACTTCGGCCTACAGGACATATATTTAACATACTACTTCTGAATTCTATAAATGTACCCCTGAAAAATATAGCAACAAAAACAGAAGGTTGTGTCATGCAAATTTGACCTAGATATTGCTGCTTTTTCAACAAAAACCTCGTAACTGAAGCTTAAAACAAGCTGCAGTTACGAGGTTTTCGTTGAAAAGCAACGATATATGCACAACTATATATAAAGGCCCTAGTACGGCAATGAGGTCTGTAGACACTTGAGTTCAATGGCTCAACTAATAGACATTGCAGGGGAAAATAAAGGGCTAGGTTCAAAAACAGCTAAAATGACTAAAGATATTCACAAGCTCATTGATGGCAACATTTTTTATGTTCTACCCTATTGTCCACATTGCAATTGTCAAGGACAAATTCCAACGAGTACTCACAATGTAGGGCTTGATGAACAGTAAATGATATTTCATGGTTTGAAAATATATGTGACCTGTCACGCTAAAAGGGACCTTATAGGAAGTGTGAAAAATATCGACCCTAGTCAGTCTCTGCAGTCCGCGCAGCCAGACTAGGGCCGACACTTTTCACTTTTTTGTAATTTTCTAAATCCAGAAAGTTTTCCCTATATTACTATATTTTCATTTTTCGCATACAGGATCTGGTTGACCTGTACTAGGTCTGACAAGTTTGTCAAAATTTGGAGTTTTGCAGTTCGGATAAGGTCCCTCTTAGCGTGTCGGATCACATATATGCCCCCCCCCCCTCCCTCTTGGCTATACCTCTTTATTTCTTGTCTGGGTAGGTCTAACTGTAACCATTTTCCAAACAAGCACTCTTGTTGGGTTTTTTTTTTCATTCTTTCTAGAAAAGGCTTCAGAACATTGAGAGAAAAGAATTATGGTGTCAATACCTCTATAGAGATTATTTCCTCAATTTCTCAAAATATATTCTTGGCAATTTTGTACATGAATTATATCTTTATCAACATCCATTTTGTAGTCTGTGGCATCTTTTATATTGGAAAAGTCTAAGAATGTGCTGTTAGAGACAGGGTTCAACATAAATGAACTTTCCTATGTCACTTACCTTTTAGCTGGAAGTGTAATTTTTGACATGTAGCCCATTGCGAAATTAATGACTTTTTGTAGAATCTCTTCACCTTTATACTTTAATAAATTCTGAAAATGAAAAGGATAAAAATTGCTGCAAGACATCACAGCATCCCAAGTTATGCTTAAAATCAAAGAATCTTTCACTAGTTCTCACATAATGACACTTTTTGAAACCATTAAAGATAAATGCTTTGGAAAACATCATGGAAAGTAAAGAAATTGCTGCTTGAGACAAGCAATTTATTAATTTCCCTAATGTTTTTTCTTCTCAGAAAGACCAAACAATGTATTGGATTGGATCCAATGGAGTTTTACAACAGTGAAATAATGTGGTAAGGAGAGGTGACCTCACTTTAAAGTCTCATTTGAAACACTGACCAAAATTGTAAAATTTTGTTCACTTGAAATTGTTGTCTGCAACATTATTACCTACATTTTTTAAAAAAAATTATGGCTAATAGTTTTCCTGAAATGAGAATTGAGATACAGACAGAGAGTGCAAAAACTATATGCCCCAATATATCTATGCTTGTGCATTAAAGAACACTAATTACCTGCTGTCCTATCTTTTCACCATTTTTATAAGCAACCAAACCATTTTCAGAGAATACATAGTCATATTTGGTTAAAACTGAAAAACACAACAATAAAATAATAAATATCCATCTACATACAAGATATGTGACTTTCCCTCAAGAACTTCTTAAATTCTCATTAACTTTGAATAGGCAAAACACATAATCATTTTTATTGGCATTTAACCCTTTCCAAAACAACATAATTTTAGGGTGTTCCAATTCAAAGGCTCATGTAGACAACAACATTGATGTCAAAAAGGAAGGAATTTTTAACAATATAGCACAGAAATCATTGACACAAAAGGAGAAACTGCTGGTTATCAGCAGTTTCTTCTTTTGTTTCAATGTTTTCCAAAGCCTTTCCTAATAGGGATGTCAAAACCCGGTCTTGTTTGGGAAAGGGTTGATTTTGAAAGTTATGCTCAAGTAATGTTATCCTGCTAAGTTTACACAGACAAACATGCATCACAGCACAAAAAATAGTTTTGCAATGAGCCTTTGAATATGACTTTGATCATCCTAAAATTTGTCAAGAGGAATTGTTTTAGATAGGAATGATAGATCAAGAGCGATGACCTCTTAACCCTTTCCTAGCATTTTTAACCCTCTCGCAAATATAACCTGGTTTTGACATGCCTAATAGCAATGGCTTGGGAAAACATTGAGGCAATAGAAGAAACTGATGATAACCAGCAGTTTCTCCTTTTGCCTCAATATTTTCTGTGCTATTTGCACAGAAAGCCTATCTTTAATTTCATCCATTTTGTTGTACGCATCATCTTGTAAATTGAACCACCCTAAAATATTGTCGTTTGGGAAAGGGTTAACCCTTTCCCAAACGACAAAATTTTAGGGTGATCCACCTCAAAAACTGCAACCAATGACAAAATGGAAGTTATTAAAGAAAGAATTTTTGTTAAATATGGCATAGAAAATATTGAGACAAAACGAGAAACTGCTGGTTATCAGCAGTTTCTTCTTTTATTTCAATGTTTTGCCAAACCAATTCTATTAGGGACGTCAAAACCAGGT